>CM060890.1:1702500-1707500 GCA_030762935.1 Hymenopus coronatus | reverse complement strand
CACTAATGACCATTAGGTCACTTCTGAAGCCCTGTGTGTGTGTTAGTGTGTGTGTATTCTCTCTCAGCTCTCTCTCGTCTCTAATGACCATTAGGTCACTTCTGAAGCCCTATGTGTGTGCGTGTGTGTGTGTGTGTGTATTCTCTCTCAGCACTCTCTCGTCACTAATGACCATTAGGTCACTTCTGAAGCCCTGTGTGTGTATGCGTGAGGGTATGTGTGTGCGTGTGTGTGTGTGTATTCTCTCTCAGCATTCTCTCGTCATTAATGACCATTAGGTCATTTCTGAAGCCCTGTGTGTGTGTGCGTGTGAGTGTGAGTGTGTGTTTGTGTATTCTCTCTCAGCACTCTCTCGTCACTAAGGACCATTAGGTCATTTCTGAAGCCCTGTGTGTTTGTATGTGCGTGTGTGTGTATTCTCTCTCAGCACTCTCTCGTCACTAATGACCATAAGGTCACTTCTGAAGCCCTGTGTGTGTGTGTGTGTATGTGTGTGTGTGTATTCTCACTCAGCACTCTCTCGGCATAATGACCATTAGGTCACTTCTGAAGCCCTTTGTTAGTGTATGTGTGTGTGTGTGTATTCTCTCTCATCACTCTCTCGTCACTAATGACCATTGGGTCACTTCTAAAGTCCTGTGTGTGTGTGTGTGTGTGTGTGTGTGTATTCCCTCTCATCACTCTCTCGTCACTAATGACCATTAGGTCACTTCTGAAGCCCTGTGTGTGTGTGTGTGTGTGTATTCCCTCTCAGCACTCTCTCGTCACTAATAACCATTAGGTGACTTCAGAATCCCTGTGTGTATGCGTGTGTATATTCTCTCTCAGCACTCTCTCGTCACTAATGACCATTAGGTCACTTCTGAAGCCCTGTGTGTGTGTGTGTGTGTGTGTGTGTGTATTCTCACTCAGCACTCTCTCGTCACTAGTGACCATTGGGTCACTTCTGAAGCCCTGTGTGTGCGTGTGTGTGTGTGTATTCTCTCTCAGCACTCTCACGTCACTAATGACCATTAGGTCACTTCTGAAGCGCTGTGTGTGTGTGTGTTTGTGTATTCTCTCGCAGCACTCTCTCGTCACTAATGACCATTAGGTCACTTCTGAAGCCCTGTGTGTGTGTTAGTGTGTGTGTATTCTCTCTCAGCTCTCTCTCGTCTCTAATGACCATTAGGTCACTTCTGAAGCCCTGTGTGTGTGTGTACGTGTGTGTGTGTGTGTATTCTCTCTCAGCACTCTCTCGTCACTAATTACCATTAGGTCACTTCTGAAGCCCTGTGTGTGTGTGTGTGTGTGTGTGTGTGTGTGTGTGTTTTCTCACTCAGCACTCTCTCGTCATTAATGACCATTAGGTCACTTCTGAAGCCCTGTGTGTGTGTGTGTGTGTGTGTGTGTGTGTGTGTGTGTATTCTCTCTCAGCACTCTCTCTACACTAATGACCATTAGGTCACTTCTGAAGCCCTGTGTGTGTGCGTGTGTGTATTCTCTCTCAGCACTCTCTCGTCACTAATGACCATTAGGTCACTTCTGAAGCCCTGTGTGTGTGTGTGTGTGTGTGTGTTCTCACTCAGCACTCTCTCGTCACTAATGACCATTAGGTCACTTCTGAAGCCCTGTGTGTGTGTGTGTGTGTGTGTGTGTGTGTGTGTGTATTCTTTCTCAGCACTCTCTCGTCACTAATGACCATTAGGTCACTTCTGAAGCCCTGTGTGTGTGCGTGTGTGTATCCTCTCTCAGCACTCTCTCGTCACTAATGACCATTAGATCACCTCTGAAGCCCTGTGTGTGTGTGTGTGTGTGTGTGTGTGTGTGTGCGTGTGTATTCTCTCTCAGCACTCTCTCGTCATTAAAGACCATTAGGTCACTTCTGAAGCCCTGTGTGTGTGTGTATTCTCTCTCATCTCTGTCTCGTCCCTAATGACCATTAGGTCATTTTTGAAGACCTGTGTGTGTGTGTGTGTGTGTGTGTGTGTGTGTGTATTCTCACTCAGAACTCTCTCGTCACTAATGACCATTAGGTCACTTCTGAAACCCTGTGTGTGTGTGCGTGCGTGTGTGTGGGTGTAATCTCTCTCAGCACTCTGCCGTCACTAATGAACATTAGGTCACTTCTGAAGCCCTGTGTGTGTGTGTGTGTGTGTGTGTGTGTGTGCGTGTGTGTGTATTGTCTCACAGCGCTCTCTCGTCACTAGTGACCACTAGGTCACTTCTGAAGACCTGTGTGTGTGTGTTTGTGTGCGCGTGTGCGTGTGCGTGTGAGTGTGTATGTGTGTGTGTATTCTCTCTCAGCAATCTCTCGTCACTAATGACCATTAGGTCACTTCTGAAGCCCTGTGTGTGTGTATGCGTATGTGTGTGTTCATGTGTGTGTGTGTATTCTCACTCAGCACTCTCTCGTCAATAATGACCTTTAGGTATCTTCTGAAGCCCTGTGTGTGTGTGTGTGCGTGCGTGTGTGTGTATTCCCTCTCAGCACTCTCTCGTCACTAATGACCATTAGGTCACTTCTGAAGCCCTGTGTGTGTGTTTGTATGTGTGTGTGCGTGTGTGTGTGTATTCTCACTAGGCACTCTCGCGTCACTAATGACCATTAGGTCACTTCTGAAGCCCTATGTGTGTGTGTGTGTGCGTGTGTGTGTGTATTCTCTCTCAGCACTCTCTCGTCATTAATGACCATTAATTCACTTCTAAAGCCCTGTGTGTGTGCGTGCGTGTGCGTGTGTGTTTGTGTATTCTGTCTCAGCACTCTCTCGTCATTAAGAACCATTAGGTCACTTCTGAATCCCTGTGTGTGTGTGTGTGTGTGTGTGTATGTGCGTGTGTGTGTGTGTATTCTCTCTCAGCACTCTCTCGTAACTAATGACCATTAGGTCACTTCTGAAGCCCTGTGTGTGTGTGGGCGTGTGTGTATCCTCTCTCAGCAGTCTCTCGTCACTTATGACCGTTAGGTCACTTCTGAAGCCCTGTGTGTGTGTGTGCGTGTGTGTGTGTATGTATTCTTATTCGGCACTCTCTCGTCACTAATAACCTCTAGGTGACTTCTGAAGCCCTGTGTGTGTGTGTGTGTGTGTGTGTGTGTGTGTGTGTGTGTGTATTCTCACTCGGCACTCTGTCGTCACTAATGACCATTAGGTCACTTCTGAATCCGTGTGCGTGTGTTTGCGTGTGTGTATGTGTGTGTGCGTGTGTGTGTGTGTATTCTCTCTCAGCCCTCTCTCAACACAAATGACCATTAGGTCACTTCTGAAGACCTGTGTGTGTGTGTGTGTGTTTGAGTGCGCGTGTGTGTCTGCAAGTGTATGTGTGTGTGTATTCTCTCTCAGCACTCTCCCGTCACTAATGACAATTAGGTCACTTCTGAAGCCCTGTGTGTGTGTAAGCGTGTGTTTGTGTGTGTGCGTGCGTGTGTGTGTGTGTGTGTGTATTCTCTCTCAGCACTCTCTCATCACTAATGACCATTAGGTCACTTCTGAAGCCCTGTGTGTGTAAGAGTGTGTGTGTGTTGGTGTGGTTGTGTGTGTATTCTCACTCAGCACTCTCTCGTCACTAATGACCATTAGGTCACTTCCGAAGCCCTGTGTGTTTGTGTGTGTGTGTGTGTGCGTGTGTGTGTGTATTTTCTCTCAGCACTCTCTCGTCACTAATGACCATTAGGTCACTTCTGAAGCCCTGTGTGTGTGTGTGCGTGTGTGTGTGTGTGCGTGTGTGTGTGTATATGTATTCTCACTCGGCACTCTCTCGTCACTAATGACCATTAGTTCACTTCTGAAGCCCTGTGTGTGTGAATGCGTGTGTGTGTGTGTGTGCGTGTGTGTATATTCGAACTCGGCACTCTGTCGTCACTAATGACCATTAGTTCACTTCTGAAGCCCTGTGTGTGTGAATGCGTGTGTGTGTGTGTGCGTGTGTGTGTATTCTAACTCGGCACTCTGTCGTCACTAATGACCATTAGGTCACTTTTGAAGCCCTGTGTCTGTGAATGCGTGTGTGTGTGTAATCTCTTTCAGCACTCTCTCGTCACCAGTGACCATTAGGTCACCTCTGAAGCCCTGTGTGTGTGTGTGTGTACGTGTGTGTTTGTTTATTCTCTCTCAGCACTCTCTCGTCACTAATGACCACTAGGTCACTTCTGAAGCCCTGTGTTTGTGCGTGTGTGTGTGTGTGTTTTCTCTCTCATCAATCTCTCGTCACTAATGACCATTAGGTCACTTCTGAAGCCCTGTGTGTTTGTGTGTGTGTGTGTGTTCTGTCTCTGCACTCTCTCGTCACTAATGACCATTAGGTCACTTCTGAAGCCCTGTGTGTGCGTGTTTGTGTGTGTGTGTGTATTCTCTCTCAGCACTCTCTCGTCCATTAGGTCACTTCTGAAGCCCTGTGTGTGTGCGTGTATTCTTTCTCAGCACTCTCTAGTCCGTAATTGCCATTAGGTCACTTCTGAAGCCCTGAGAGTGTGTGCGCGTATGTGTGTGCGTGTGTGTTCTCTCTCAGCACTCTCTCGTTACTAATGACCATTAGGTCACTTCTGAAGCCCTGTGTGTGTGCGTGTGTGTGTGTGTATTCTCTCTCAGCACCCTCTCGTCACTAATGACCATTAGGTCACTTCTGAAGCGCTGTGTGTGTGTATGTGTGTGTGTGTTTGTGTATTCTCTCGCAGCACTCTCTCGTCACTAATGACCATTAGGTCACTTCTGAAGCCCTGTGTGTGTGTGTTAGTGTGTGTGTATTCTCTCTCAGCTCTCTGTCGTCACTAATGACCATTAGGTCACTTCTGAATCCGTGTGCGTGTGTTTGCGTGTGTGTATGTGTGTGTGCGTGTGTGTGTGTGTATTCTCTCTCAGCCCTCTCTCAACACAAATGACCATTAGGTCACTTCTGAAGACCTGTGTGTGTGTGTGTGTGTTTGAGTGCGCGTGTGTGTCTGCAAGTGTATGTGTGTGTGTATTCTCTCTCAGCACTCTCCCGTCACTAATGACAATTAGGTCACATCTGAAGCCCTGTGTGTG
>CM060890.1:1695000-1697500 GCA_030762935.1 Hymenopus coronatus | reverse complement strand
CACAGCGCTCTCTCGTCACTAGTGACCACTAGGTCACTTCTGAAGACCTGTGTGTGTGTGTTTGTGTGCGCGTGTGCGTGTGCGTGTGAGTGTGTATGTGTGTGTGTATTCTCTCTCAGCAATCTCTCGTCACTAATGACCATTAGGTCACTTCTGAAGCCCTGTGTGTGTGTATGCGTATGTGTGTGTTCATGTGTGTGTGTGTATTCTCACTCAGCACTCTCTCGTCAATAATGACCTTTAGGTATCTTCTGAAGCCCTGTGTGTGTGTGTGCGTGCGTGTGTGTGTATTCCCTCTCAGCACTCTCTCGTCACTAATGACCATTAGGTCACTTCTGAAGCCCTGTGTGTGTGTTTGTATGTGTGTGTGCGTGTGTGTGTGTATTCTCACTAGGCACTCTCGCGTCACTAATGACCATTAGGTCACTTCTGAAGCCCTATGTGTGTGTGTGTGTGCGTGTGTGTGTGTATTCTCTCTCAGCACTCTCTCGTCATTAATGACCATTAATTCACTTCTAAAGCCCTGTGTGTGTGCGTGCGTGTGCGTGTGTGTTTGTGTATTCTGTCTCAGCACTCTCTCGTCATTAAGAACCATTAGGTCACTTCTGAATCCCTGTGTGTGTGTGTGTGTGTGTGTGTATGTGCGTGTGTGTGTGTGTATTCTCTCTCAGCACTCTCTCGTAACTAATGACCATTAGGTCACTTCTGAAGCCCTGTGTGTGTGTGGGCGTGTGTGTATCCTCTCTCAGCAGTCTCTCGTCACTTATGACCGTTAGGTCACTTCTGAAGCCCTGTGTGTGTGTGTGCGTGTGTGTGTGTATGTATTCTTATTCGGCACTCTCTCGTCACTAATAACCTCTAGGTGACTTCTGAAGCCCTGTGTGTGTGTGTGTGTGTGTGTGTGTGTGTGTGTGTGTGTGTGTATTCTCACTCGGCACTCTGTCGTCACTAATGACCATTAGGTCACTTCTGAATCCGTGTGCGTGTGTTTGCGTGTGTGTATGTGTGTGTGCGTGTGTGTGTGTATTCTCTCTCAGCCCTCTCTCAACACAAATGACCATTAGGTCACTTCTGAAGACCTGTGTGTGTGTGTGTGTGTTTGAGTGCGCGTGTGTGTCTGCAAGTGTATGTGTGTGTGTATTCTCTCTCAGCACTCTCCCGTCACTAATGACAATTAGGTCACTTCTGAAGCCCTGTGTGTGTGTAAGCGTGTGTTTGTGTGTGTGCGTGCGTGTGTGTGTGTGTGTGTGTATTCTCTCTCAGCACTCTCTCATCACTAATGACCATTAGGTCACTTCTGAAGCCCTGTGTGTGTAAGAGTGTGTGTGTGTGCGTGTGGTTGTGTGTGTATTCTCACTCAGCACTCTCTCGTCACTAATGACCATTAGGTCACTTCCGAAGCCCTGTGTGTTTGTGTGTGTGTGTGTGTGCGTGTGTGTGTGTATTTTCTCTCAGCACTCTCTCGTCACTAATGACCATTAGGTCACTTCTGAAGCCCTGTGTGTGTGTGTGCGTGTGTGTGTGTGTGCGTGTGTGTGTGTATATGTATTCTCACTCGGCACTCTCTCGTCACTAATGACCATTAGTTCACTTCTGAAGCCCTGTGTGTGTGAATGCGTGTGTGTGTGTGTGTGCGTGTGTGTATATTCGAACTCGGCACTCTGTCGTCACTAATGACCATTAGTTCACTTCTGAAGCCCTGTGTGTGTGAATGCGTGTGTGTGTGTGTGCGTGTGTGTGTATTCTAACTCGGCACTCTGTCGTCACTAATGACCATTAGGTCACTTTTGAAGCCCTGTGTCTGTGAATGCGTGTGTGTGTGTAATCTCTTTCAGCACTCTCTCGTCACCAGTGACCATTAGGTCACCTCTGAAGCCCTGTGTGTGTGTGTGTGTACGTGTGTGTTTGTTTATTCTCTCTCAGCACTCTCTCGTCACTAATGACCACTAGGTCACTTCTGAAGCCCTGTGTTTGTGCGTGTGTGTGTGTGTGTTTTCTCTCTCATCAATCTCTCGTCACTAATGACCATTAGGTCACTTCTGAAGCCCTGTGTGTTTGTGTGTGTGTGTGTGTTCTGTCTCTGCACTCTCTCGTCACTAATGACCATTAGGTCACTTCTGAAGCCCTGTGTGTGCGTGTTTGTGTGTGTGTGTGTATTCTCTCTCAGCACTCTCTCGTCCATTAGGTCACTTCTGAAGCCCTGTGTGTGTGCGTGTATTCTTTCTCAGCACTCTCTAGTCCGTAATTGCCATTAGGTCACTTCTGAAGCCCTGAGAGTGTGTGCGCGTATGTGTGTGCGTGTGTGTTCTCTCTCAGCACTCTCTCGTTACTAATGACCATTAGGTCACTTCTGAAGCCCTGTGTGTGTGCGTGTGTGTGTGTGTATTCTCTCTCAGCACCCTCTCGTCACTAATGACCATTAGGTCACTTCTGAAGCGCTGTGTGTGTGTATGTGTGTGTGTGTTTGTGTATTCTCTCGCAGCACTCTCTCGTCACTAAT